>CAJHNH020000236.1:0-5000 GCA_905116865.2 Candidula unifasciata | reverse complement strand
CTGCGTTGATCTTCACATCATAGTCGTAGCATGCTGAGTGGAGTCTGTTTTTATGCTCTTGTAATGGTTTGTAACACACACCCTGTCTTACTCCAGATCTTATGTGGGACAAAGCATCCTAATGAAATCTGACTATACCGAATGAAAAGCTGAGTTCTCTATATTTTAGAATTGTTTGTTTTCACAGGAGAATTCAGTAAAGGATTAACATATTTTTGCAGGAAACGCTTCTTTAACTGAAATGAATTATTGACGTAGGCTATGTGTTTGCTATGTTGGCTTTCAAAAATTGGATATATTTTATACGATTGATTTCAGAATCCTGTGTGGGTTGAGTGATACAAATCACATCAACATTCATTTCAGATTACAGTAAAACAAACTTATCATTCACGATGAGCTACGGTAGCCTTGACACTCAACCGTCGACACCAAGGTCTTGAGTTCGAATCTGTATCATGTCGGATTTTTTTCAAAATTAATCTTCGCTTCAGATTGACCCAGCCTAAAATGTGTACCAGGTAATGTCCTTGGAAGTAAAGGCGGCTGGTGTGATGGTTGACCACATGACCTATCAAGTCATGGTTGGTGGATACAAATAGAAGTTTAGCATACTGGCTTTAAAAAAGGGTCGTTTACTTACATTTTAAATATATCAAACGTAACCGGGGCGCCAGATATTTAAAGCAATGTTTCCCTGATGTGAATTTGAACAAAGAAGACACAAACAATAGACTGCACAATTTATTGCCTGGCATATTTCGCTGTATCTCGTCTGGTGCATACTACAGTAACAAGTGATAAAAATGAAGCAAATGTTTCTATGTAGGCAGAAAGAAATGGTAGTTTCCTTAGGGTTACCTTGGTGAAACAGACAGTGTAGAATGTACTCGAATTTGTGTTTCAGTTTCTAGGATTCAGCTATTTGCTTCATTTTTATCACGTGTTACTGTAGTATGCACCTGACGAGATACAGCTTAGATATTTTATTCATATGTAAAAGACATTCGAAGCTCATCAAATATAAGTGGCAAAGATGTGTAACATTCATGAGCAAATTGCACCAAAGACAGGGACAGTTTGTGAATTCCAAGCCAGCTAGTAAACAGGAGGTCTTTGGACCTGAGGATTTAGGGCCGCGTGGCTAGTGCTGTCGCCACGGATATTACGGATTTATTTTTGCCGCCGACAGGAAAAACAAATCCATGACCTTACAGAGGATTCCAAACTAGGTCTTCTGCATCTTAATCGTTCGGCAAGCTGAGTTAAGCTGATTCAAGAATCGACATTCCTATAAACGTCCCGCCCCCATCTTCAACAGTCAGCGCAGAGTTCCAATACCAGTGTTGCCAGTGGCATTCTTATTATACGTCCGCCTTGCCTTTCCTCTGAGAGAGGAGTATCAGCCAGATACCCTCGTCACTCCCCGCTGCATCACTCCCCGCTGTATCACTCCCCGCTGCATCACTCCCCGCTGCATCACTCCCCGCTGTATCACTCCCCGCTGCATCACACCCCGCTGCGTCACACCCCGCTGCATCACTCCCCGCTGCATCACTCCCCGCTGTATCACTCCCCGCTGCATCACTCCCCGCTGCATCACTCCCCGCTGCATCACTCCCCGCTGCATCACTCCCCGCTGCATCACTCAACGTTGCATCACTCCCCGCTGTATCACTACCACCAGCCTATATTGATCCATTTGCTCCTCCCAATAGTACACGCTATCTCACAAGGTCCTAGCCCCATCTACCTTATCATGCATCAGTATTCCACCACGTTGTGCAGAGCCAGTCAGTTTGTCAGACTGTTCATTGCTCAACACACCAGCATAAACAAGAAAAGATCCAGACAAAATACACACCTCCAAATGAAAGCATGTCACTCTGCACCTTCCTAAGCATGCTTTCTGAGTCAGTTACAATCACAATGTGTGTGTGTGTGTGTGTGTGTGTGTGTGTGTGTGTGTGTGTGTGTGTTGTGTTGTGTTCTCTAACCAGCGGAAAGCAGCAGGGACCGCTTCCATCTCCATTCTTGCTGGGTGTTGTGTTATCATATGCAGGCTCTCCTGCACCAGACGTCGACCATTAGCTTTTGCTAAGAACCACACAAGCACTTCTTTTGCCTCTCGACAATGAACCTTCTGTATAAATAATCACATCCTCTGAGCAAGCATTACCTTGAAGTAATTGCTGAATTTCCACCTCCGTGGCACCTACTGGCCACTCTCTGCACTTTCCACCTCTGTGGCACCTACTGGCCACTCTCTGCACTTTCCACACCTCTGTGGCACCTACTGGCCACTCTTTGCACTTTCCACCTCTGTGGCACCTGCTGGCCAATCTCTGCACTCCCAGCTCAATGGTATTATGGCTCTACACAAGTCGGACTGCTCCGCTGGCACTCCAACCCACTCCTCTCCTAATGTTATCCCGGATGTAAACCTGTCTGATTGTATCTCCCGCCTGAGCCATCCCTGACTTCCCCCTCGTCAGCTGCTGAACCCTAACTGCGTCCAGAGCTTCGTGCTAAGGGTGATCTGTGTCTGCAGCTACTCTGAGGTATGACTTCGCCTGCAGCACCATGAGCCTACCTGTAATTGTCGGTAACCCCAAGATATATGGCATACACACCACTGGGGTGACTCTGGCACAACCCAGAATGACCCTCATAGCTGCGTTCTGTATGCGCTTTAGTTTAATCGTTCAGCGAACTGCTCCTCAATGCGACTATTTATGCTTATCGACATAGCACCTGATCATGCTGTTGGTGGTGTCAGGTGTATTACGTAAACCTGGAGTTTGGCAGCAAAAGCCTGGCCCCTAAGTGAGACTTGATACTTTGTCAACAGGCATAGTCTTGTTATTAACTGAACCCTTTGTGTTATCATACGTTGTTCTGTTATTAACATCGACAGTGCTAAAGGCATTTGAACTCTTGATACACAGGTTTTCTTTAGCACGTCACTGAGCGGCAATTTGTCCCATCACTTCCTTGTGATGTCTGCCCGCACGAACCGTGTGCGAAATCGTATTAATATTTAGAATGACAGTATTACACATACAAACACACACACACACACACACACACACACACACACACACACGCGCGCGCACTCACACACACACACACACACCGTAAAGGATCAACCCACCCCCAACACATTCATATAAATTCTCTTCAAAGTACTTATTTATACATTTCGTACTATTTCAAATACTTTATTGTTGTATTTGTTATTCAGCACACAATATTATTATTGCTACGCACTTAATAATAAAAATGTCCGTCTGTCTGTACGTTCATCCATTTTTTTGGGTCTATCTATTTGTCTGTACGTCTGTCTGTCTGTCTGTCTGCCCTGTCTTTCACTATCGCTATAACGTCCATTCACTTAGGCAAGTGTCGGAACAATAAGCATATATACAGACACTTTCGAGAACATAAAACAGTAGAAGAGCCATCCCCCCTCCCATCCCCTCCGCTGTACAAGTAATCCCGGTCACTGAGGTGACAGGCAGTTTTATGATTACATGTATGTGAAGTATATGGCCGCTGTAAAGGTGATGTAGACTCATACAGGTTGGATCAGAACAGCGCTACCGGATACCTGGGATCTCACGTACATACACTCTGCATAATTTGGAATGTTTAGAATGGGTGGAAATTATGGGTTGTGTTTTTTTTTAAATCTCAGCCTTGCCTATGATTATAGAGAAGGCCGTGGTTTTAACCAGTATGTTTCTGTTCTTATGTTACAGCCAAATGATATATATATATCTCACCTTCTTCTTTCTTTTTTCAGTTACCTCATCGAAATGCTCGGAGTGGGTGGAAAAGGGGGAAAGGGGGTGGGGGGGGGGGGGGAGGATTTTCTGTGTGCTAATTTTTTTGTTTGTTTTTAAGTATCCAGAAACCATGAGTTGTTAACCCTATTGGCTCGGTACTATGGATATCGCAACCCTTCGGCCCTGATTCTATGTTAGAAACCGTAAATCTGGGAGGAATGTGGCTTTTCTGCCTACCCCCGGGCGTGAACCCAGACCACAAGGAATTCCTCACCCCGTCTCCGCGCAGTCCGGTTTAGCCAACTGCGGTAGCGAGCCGGCCATGTGTGCCATTTTAAATGCATTAGATAAGCATGCATCGACTTTTATTTAATTAATGCGGTTCTAAATACTAACTATCCTTCCAACATGTGGTTTATCCCTTGCTTTTTGTTCATTATTTTTATTTTGCGTGGCTCAGTGTGGCAGTTCGTACCAGGCCATTCATGTGGGGCATACAGACCGTCTCGTGTGTTCCTCTGTAATGAAATATTTCAGTTCTAGTTTTTTCGATTTTCAACTGTCTTGGAATTCACAAATTTTCTTTTTGTTTTGGTGGGGTTTGCTCATGTATTTTTCACATCTTTACCACCCATATATAAAAGTAAAGTAAAGATCCCTTTTCACGCCTTTCGGCGCATCGTGTATATCGGCAGAGCGTCCCATATTTTTTACAGACCAATCGGCACTCGGTGGGTAATGTGGTCAGCATTACGCCGGCCGTCTTTACTTTCCCAGGACAGCCATCCTGGTACACATTTGAGGCTGGGTCGACCTGCGACGTCCCATACCACGATAATATATAGTGATCTTAATGTTTTTTGCATCGCTCTCTTTCTCTCTCTCTCTGCCCCCTCTCCCCTTTGCCTTCCCATTTATATATCTCTCTCTCTCTCTCTCTCGCTCTCTCTCTCTCTCACATACCCCATTTGCGTTGGTGTTCAAATACGACCACTGATAAGTTGTAACAGTAATTTTTCTATAAAGGTTTATCAGTTTTGTATTATTATTACTGTATTGTTAAGAATTAATAATTACTAATACAAATAAATACTATATTCCCGAAGCCATATACATCCTAAGGACATTGTCAGAAAGAGCTATAGAAGTAAAGACTGATTTGTACTTATGCTTTCATAGAACTACACAAAAGATTTGACTGTGGTGAAGCAT